>ML178832.1:488204-501789 GCA_004369125.1 Pterulicium gracile
TGCAAGGCGAAGGCATCTATAGTCACCATTGGGAGTACTGCTGGTGAGCTGTTCTTGCCATAATATTTTGCGACGCCCTTAACGGTGCTCGTCTAGGCAAAGTAGGGGAAGCGTACCACGCCGATTACGCGTCATCCAAGAGCGGTATGGCATCGCTGTTTTTCCGAGTTTAGCCCTTGGCTGACGCGCGACAGCCCTGATGTATGGCTTCCTACTCTCCCTGAAGAATGAGATCGTCAAGATCGCTCCTCTTGGCCGAGCCAACTGCGTTGCTCCCGGATGGACCAAAACACCGATGGCGGAAGCAGCATTGGCCGACTTCAACGTCATCTATCAGGCACTTGCCACGTGAGTGCTCTCGATGCTCCAACTAAGTCAACGCTTCAGCTACTGGACGTATGCCCATCATTTCAGCACTCCCTTGAAAAAGGTCGCAGAGCCGAGAGACGTAGCGAATCAGGTCGCGATAACCTCATCCAATCAAGTATCTGGGCACGTTACTGGAGAGGTACGGGTGCCTTCTTCTGCGACTCTGCGCCCTCCCGCTGACATTTACCACGCAGGTGCTCATGATTGCAGGTGGGATGGAGGGAAGATTGCTTAATCGACCTGAAGATCTCGCATAGCCTAGCGTTATCTATGTATCAACAATCTCGAGAGCCATCCTCTGATTCTTCCTGCAAGTCAGCTTCGACCAGTAGCCGCAAGACTTTAAACAAGTTCCCCATCTGTCTCTTGAGTGTTGTGTTTCGTCTGAGTTCTCCCGTTTCTCTCCATTTGTCTTACCGCTTTCCCCCTTGTGTATCGAGGATAATGGTCACTGCTCTGTAACACCCACCGACTCAATCGCTATCCGTGGTTTCCCCTCCCGCTTTCACTCGTCCTCTTCCCAGAAGCTCCCCGCTCTTCGTCCAATTAAACTCCCATTTTGGACTCACCTCCTCCGTGGTTCGAATGTCGACACGCCTGTGCGACGCAGAGTCATATGCAAGGTTTTTGCTCCCTCGGCTCCATGGCTACCCCCTTTGGATCCCAGAGCCTTTTGGTCGCATCGGCAAATTTCGTCAAGTTGATGTTCGCGTCGGTGATGTAGGGTATATCACGGACATTGGCTCTCTCGAGACACTCTTTAATGTTCTGGTTGAGGGGACGACCCAATAAACAGCCAATTTGGAGGTAGGCTCCCAGCGAACTTCAAACCTCTCACAAAGATTAATGTGGACATCAGTCAGTTGAACGAATCGCAGGGGGGTCGGGACGGTAATCTCAGGTATTGACACCCACAACCCGACTGACGTCGAGATCGAATTGTTCGCAAATAATAATCCCATCGGGTGAGCATCAAATACGGTGTACGGATCAGCTTTGAGGTCCATTCCTGACCTTTTTGCGGCACATAAGATACTGGCATTCAATGGTGCAAGTGACCAACTGCGGAACACATGGGGCACATCTATCCTTCATCTCCCTCACAGTGCAACTCGTCTATCCGCACTCGAGGCTCATTCGTCAAGTACGCGATTGAGAATGCACAGAGTTGGTACGACTTCGTCAACGGATAACTTCGTCGCGATGTTCCGAACGGCAATCTTTACCTCATTACCTCGTGCGACAAATCCAGTAGTTGGACATTTGGCAGCATGCCCGGCTTATCGTCGGGCTAACGAGTGACATTCTCTTCAGAGGATGAGGAAAGTATGCCGCTTCCACCCAGCTGGACCAATGTGCGATGTCCTGGGTTACGAACAAAGGCACCTCCCTCTCGGGACTCTGATCAACACTCGATGTTACCTGACGAGAGCACAAACGCACCGAATGGCTGCAACCAGACCGTGTTCAGTGAGTCTTCGCGTTCTCCGGGACAGCCTGCGTCGGGAACCAAAAACCCTTCGCAGGCTCTATTGAATGTGGATTGAACGGCCTTTCCTGGATTGGGCAAATAAACAGGATCTATCGAATATGGTTCGAGCGGCCCTACAGCAATTTCGATCCCCCCTCTTGATCATACACCCGAAAATACAGACCGCTTCGAATCCCTCTTTCGAGAACAATAACCCACAACTACAATTCGGCCCTGGCATGTTCTCAACGGTGAGCAGTATCATATGCGCGTTGGTGAAGCAAGTCACAGACACTCACCTCAATCTTGACAGTCGTCCCATCCATCTCAGTGGCTGACGCCGTACCTGTTTACTACTGTATGTTCTGCGCCAACTAACGCCCGTCGGTTAGGCACTTATTTGGGTATCGCAACACTTCTCTTAGGTTCCAGCGTCCCAGGTTGCCCTTGTTCATGATGATAATTGGGGTACCATCGCTCAGGTGCGCCCACGTTCTACTCACCCTTCTGAGGTTCCAATGCTTACTCGGTCTACTCGTTTAGATGGATGTGAGCGACGCTCAGCGACCTTAACGACGAGTTTCTGCAAAAGCATGTACGAGTCACAGGCGGTGAGCACCTCTTCGACACAAATTATCGTTTCCAACTGTGTTGAGATTGCTGATATTCCATCCAGATGCTGTTTACTTCGATGAAGCAATGGCAACGCACGGGGTTCATGCATGAACCGTAGAGTGCTGATGTAAGCAATTGGCTCTGCACTTGAAACACTTGCAGTATAGATTCGCCCAGTTCAGAGCGTCCAAGTTGTTCAGCGGTGCCTAATTCACGGCCCACGACTACCTCGAACACCAAATGCATGTGTACCTACTTTCTTTCATACTGTGCTCCCCAATCCCTAAACTCCTGAACTACTTGCGGGGTGATCTGCCTCTTCATGATCTTCGCGGCTCGCATGAATGCAGAACGAGGTATCTGAGAGTTTATGTGAGCCAGTGCTGACAAAGAGTCTGAGTTGACGAGGGCACGCACGGAAGGCGCATCCATATCTTCCTGCATCGTGAACATAGCAGCCTCTTGGGTAATGGAGACAGTTTCAGCGCCCGAGCATCCGTCAGCCTGGTGGTGGGTCAGTACCTCTGCATCACGACGCAGAGAGTGGTCGAGTCTCACCGCTCGCGCAATCTCAGTAACGTCCACGTCGGCTGCCACAGTCATCTTCCGCATCTGAATACGGAGGATCTCTTCCCTGCCCTCCTGGTCCGGTGGGCCCACGTATAGAAGACGGTCGAGACGACCTGGTCGCATCAACGCGCTGTCCTGAAGAACGAACACAAATTGAGTCTCATGCACCGAAAGGAAAAGAAAGAGACCTGCTCACGATAACACCCGGCCTATTCGTCGCCGCAATAATCGTCACACCCACCAACTCCTGCACCCCATCCATCTCATTCAACAAACTCATCAGCACTCCCTCATGTGCCCCACTCGCTCCCCCTCCTCCTCTACTACTCGCCAGCGCATCAATCTCATCAAAGAACACGATACACGGCTTTACCGCCCTCGCCCGCCTGAACACCTCCCTCACCTTCCGCTCGCTTTCCCCCACGTACATGCTGACTATCTCGGGCCCTCGCACGGCGACGAAGTTGACTTTGCTCTCTGTTGCGCATGCGCGGGCGAGAATGGTTTTGGAGCATCCGGGAGGACCGTATAGGAGGACACCTTTTGGTGGGGTGATGCCGAGGCGCGTAAAGGTGGGGGCGTGGGAGAGGGGCCAGAGGATGAGTTGGCGGAGGGAGGAGATGATGGACGATTGGCCGCCGATGGAGGAGAAGGAGAGCGGGGATAGAGGGAGGTATAAGGAGCGGAGGGCAGAGGGACGGATGGAAGGGAGAGAAAGGGTGAGGTCGGATAGTGATAGCGTGAGGGACGGTTGCGATGGCGCATTAGGTTCAGATGAATCCTGAGAAGTTGAAAGCCATCGTTTTATAGCGAGTGTGCCGGCTTCGCGGACGACGGCGCTGAGATCTGCACCGACGTAGCCGTGCGCTTGACCAGCGAGATCTCGGAGATCGTCGGGAGACAGGCTGTGTGGCACTTTGGCGAGAAGAACTTGAAGGATCTGCGTACGCGCTTCTGCGTCCGGCACGCCTGTGTTCCGATAGTCAGCCAGTGCGTTCGGAAACCTGAACATGAAGAAGCTTGCCTATCTCAATTTCGCGGTCAAACCGCCCTGGTCTTCTCAGCGCAGGATCAATCGCGTTCGGCCTGTTCGTCGTCCCCACCACGACGACCCTCGGCTGCTCCCCCGTTCCTTCGTTGGGCGCATCGTCCATCCCGTCCATAGCAGTCAACAACGTAGCCACCACCCTCCTATCCGTCTCTCCTCCTTCGCCAGGCCCTCCGCCGCCGCCGCCACCGCCGCCTTCACCACGGCTGGGAGCAAGAGCATCGATCTCATCAAGAACAATCACGCAGGGGCTCTGGCGCTTGGCTTGCTCAAAGACGGCGCGCAGCTTGGCTTCTGTTTCACCGTGGTAGGCGGAGGACAGCTCTGGGCCATTGATAACAAGTAGCGAGGAAGCGGTGGATTGGGCGATGAGGCGGGCAAGATGAGTTTTGCCTGTGCCTGGAGGGCCGTGAAGCAGAATACCGCGGGGTGGCTTTAAACCTGGGAGTCTGTCAGCTGAGGAGAGCATGGGAAAGACAAGGATGGCTTACCGAAATGGTGGAATAGGTCCGGACGAGTAAGAGGGATCTCAAGGAGGTCGCGGATTTGAGTGATTTGGGCGTTCAGTCCGCCAATCGAGCCATACGATGCCTCGGCTGAGGTATGGGTCAACTTCTGAGGGGTTTACTTAGTATGACAGGTAGGATGAGAGTAGATGTAGCATACTTTTGATGCGTTCGAGTGATCCGGACGCTGCATAACAACGTTTGTGTCCCATCCCACAGTCCACAGAGCACGATTATCATCGTCGTTCACATTCAACGCGTCCATGCTCGCGGAAAGGGCGTCTTCTACGGCAGCACTTTCCGATGCCTGCGAAAGCTTGCTGACTCGGAACGTTCGCAGCCTATTTTCGTATGTGACCGTTATCCATTGTCCAGTACGGACGTACTTCAGGTCCACTACGGAAGATAAACATGAGCATCTCGCGCATCCGCGTAATGTCAAGGGACATACCCAACAGCTCGCGAATGAGCAGCATCAGCCAATCCCTCCCCTTTCCCTTGCCTCTCAGGTCTTCTCTAGCCAAAACCTTCCCTCCTAAGACGGACTCTTCCGCCTCGATTACTTGCGCACTGAAGGCTTCCTTGATCTCTTTAGGTAACGGAAGTCCAGCCGCGCTCAGCGCCTTATTGCTCCAAGCCGCCGCACCAGAAAGCACAGCAAGCCTCGCATCTCTAACATCCACCACATCCTCGCTGAGCAGTGCATCAGAGAGCCCAATAACGTTCGCAGGCAGATCGGTAGAAAGCGCCGGCCATGCTATCCCAGCTGCATGAAGTGCGGGGCCGGCGTAGACGAGAACGGTGTCACCAGCGCATATTTTATTAGATCGGAGAAGGTCGGCGTTGATTGCGATACGCCGTGCTGAGCGGGGTGGTTGGGGACCTGGGAAGGGTGCGATGGAGAAGGTGGTGGTAAGGAGCGACATATTTTGGGTCGAAGTAGCCGTGGCGAAATCCGCGTTGGGCGTCTATATACAGACACTGTAGTTCAGCTCCTCCTCCATCTGCTCGTCAAAGAGCAAAAAAACGTTGGAGAGCTACTGTGCTTAAACTAGGGTTGTGAACGAGATATGCACAACTCTAACGCGATTTTCACACCAGTTATGGAGAGGAAAACAAGGAATGTGTTGGTGCCATCGAAGGCTCGAGTACGGTTACAACTACCCTTTGATGTAAGATAATCTAGAATGTGGTGTCCGTAAAAGATTCAAATATCTACGGTAGTAAGTACGATGTGGTGCGTGCAGAGCAATAAGAATAAGGAAATAAATAGGAATAAATAACGGGTCGAAGTAGAGCAGAAATTACTGCTTGGTCGCGTCGACCAATGAAGCCCACATCCTGGTAGGAAGCACAAAGTCAGCTCATCGCCACGGAGTTATATGCGCGGAATGGTACTCACTGGCATCGCTGCCTCAGCCCCGCATCCACGTCCACAGCCTTAATATCACCCGCCGTAGGAGACTTCTGCCCAAAGAACTCCTGCTTCCCATTCCCAGTCGCGTACTTGGGCCAGGTAGGCAGGAGGGTGTTGCCACTTCCGATCTTAGTGTTCGGGTCCTGGGAGATAACGAAGCTCATGAAAGATTTCGCAAAGGTGGCTTGGAAGTCCGCTGCGAATGGACCGGGGATTAGAGGGCTGTAGAGGTGAGGTAAAGTCAGTTTCGAGTGGACAAGGGGGCATGAAGGAGGAAGAACATACTTGATGACGAGACCGTTGAAGTAGTAGCTGACGTCCTGGAGATGCACAGCAGGCGCGACAGCAAACTGGGCCTTAAACACGCTCTTCTTCGCAATGCTGAACGACTCTGAGGCCCAGAGACCAGGGCAGACGATGTGTGCTATAGCAACGGTTAGGAACCCGCGGATGCGAATCGAGAGAAACTAGGTATAACTACATACATTCACCCATGATGGCTGACGATTTAGCAAAGTTGCTGTCGAAGCTGTCGTAGGCGGACTGGACTTGAATGGTCTGGGCGTCGGTCAAGGTAGGGAAGAGGTTCTTTGCGTACGCCGCCGCGCCATGTTTGGTGGCCGTGTCCACGAAAATGAAGCCCTCGTCGGCGTTGGTGACGGTCAACAGTGCTTTCTGTGAGAATTGTCAATACACGCTGATGGATGAAATGATAGAAAGCAACTCACCCCGATGGTCGTACCCTTCTTCAACCCCTTGGCGATAGTCTGCGTCAAGAACACACCATCCACGACTGGGACGAAGGTGAAAGCACCTCTGAACCCAGCTGCACCAATCGCGACATTCGCAGCCGCGAGCTTGGCGGTAGTCGCTGATCGTAGACACGCGAAGCTGCCCGAGCTAGTGCACCCAGCCTGTCGCACGACCTCGTTGTAAACCGCGGTGGGGATCACGTCGTTGTAGTTGTACTGCGGAGGCAGGAAAGGCGAGCTGGCGATGGCGGCGTGGTAGAGAGGGTCGGTGGAGGTTTCAGAGCGTTGAGTCTTGCCATCTCGGGACACCGCATGGTGGAGCACAGAGCCAGCACCTGAGGCAATGTCACATTAGACAATGATACTGACAGATGTGGACATTGAGGGGCTTACCGGCGGATTGGCCCCAGATGGTCATCTTGTGTGGATCTCCACCGAACTTGCGGATGTGCTCGTGGACCCATTTCATGGCGAGCTCCTGGTCCAACAAGCCGGCGTTGAGCTGTCCGTTCTTCTTCGTCTCTTCTCCCGCCAAGAAGCCGAAGAGGCCGAGACGATACTGGACGACGATGGTGATGACCTGGTTGTCGGAATTGGTGGTGAGGAGGCTTCCGTTGTAGGTAGATGCGGCTCCGTGAGCGTATCTGGAGAAGATTCGTCGATCAGCGTCTGCAGTCCAGTGAGACAAGCAAAAATACATACCCTCCGCCATGGAACCACATGACAACAGGGAAGACGTTGTGTGTGGTCTGGCCGAAAGTATGTGGAACGTGGATGCTGCAATAAGCTATCAGCGCATGTACGAGAAAGCAGCCAGGGTGCGACGACGTACTTCAAGAAGATGCAGTCCTCGCTCTGAGGCACGTCTTCGGCCCTTGAATCCAGGGCCCTGGTGGTAAACAGCGAAGAGAGGCTTGCACCCCCACCACCACCACCTCCGCCTCCTCCTCCACCACCACCACCACCGCCGCCGCCTCCTCCACCACTACCCGTGTTCCACGGGCTCGTAGGGGCGACACCGAAGTCGTTCTGTATACACGCGTTCGGCTGCTTATTCGCAATCACCGTGGGCCTTGACGATCTATCAATAACGTCGGGAGCCTGAGGAGCGGCGAATCGGAGATTGCCTAGTAGAAAACCAGACATCAAACACGGTGAGCACAGGCGGTGCATGAGGTGAACTTACCAGTCGGGCTCTTTCCGTATCGGATGCCGAGGAAGTCGACGACGCCGGTAGCGTTGTTGTACGTGCCGACGTACTTGCTGTACTCCAGGTCGACGGTGAGCTCGTCTCGGAGCGTTCTGGCTTCAAGAGGCGCGGCGATGGGGGACGCAAGTGCGAGTTGGGAGGTGCTCGCAAGGAGAATGAGAGTGGTGAAAAGCGATGAAGAAAACATGGTGAAGTGAAGGTTCCTCGCTGTGCGAGCTGAAACCAAGAAGAAGGTGAGCAAGGAAAGACTGGGCCGGGGAAGGGAAGTGGAGAAACGTAGTCCACTTACCTCGTCTTTATATACATGGCGCTGCGAGCGACGATCCCATAGACCACCCTTATTCGCGAGGCAATACATGTTAGAGCAGCAAGGGGCACCATACAGAGTGTGTGGTGACGTTGCTTCAATTCAAGAGTTTCCAATACAGTTCCGTCGGCGAGGATGAACAACCGTATTTCATTGCTACCATGATGGATTTGCGGATGCTGAAGGATATTGATTGGCAAGAGGTTGGTTAGGGGCGCGTCCCAAAAGGTTTGGTTTCACCGTCTGCTAGGTTATGCGACGAAGTTGGGGAAAAAGCCATGAATTTGAGTAACTCGAGACAGATACAGACACCTTAGCGCCTTCAGTCCCCAAGACATGGAGAGCTGTAGCAATGTAGAAAGACTTTGGAGACCAGAGACTCTGCGCGTCCATGAGCGTCTGACGCAAGATCCGCAGCCGCTAAATTCAACAGCACCGCATCCGCGCTACCACCTTTCCCACGTCACTGCCCAGGAAATCGCAGAGGCGAATTTAGGCGAGCGCACGCTTGAGTGATCCGGGGCCGGATCAGGTAGATACGGATTCCCACCAGGAACGTAACGAAGCTGAGTTGCAACGCTACAGTATATTGCATACAGTACTCTCCGAGTATACTTCGCTTACCAGCCAGGAACTACGCTAGCGCGCCTTCGACTGGACTGCATTTTTGAAAGCTTAGATTGTGCGATACTGTAAGTACAACCCTCGCACATGGGTCGGACGTCAAGAAGTAAGCGAGCCGACTAGCAAGGGCCCCGTCGAGTGCAGTATGTTTAGTAACCTAGTGCATCGCCTGTAGCAGGACTGCCGATCCGGATTATCGTTCGACTACAGTGCGCGACTGCAGTGCGCGGTGACCGAGGTCAGACCGAGGCGTGGTAGTTCAACTAGTCGGGACTCGAGTTGATCAATGTCGATATCGATATTTTAGCTGCCTTATCCGTGTTGCATGGACAGCCCTCGATTCGATATTAGCCCAAGCGATCCCCTGCCAGGCCAAACGACGTCGTTGGTGCTGCAACCGACGTACGTACGTACCTAGTACTCCTCCCTGTCAGACGCGCCGCCGCTCAGGCGAATTGGGATACTTATCCAACGCAACCGTGACATATGTCTTCGACACCTCCGTCGGGGGTCATCGTCGAGGCGTGGGGTCGAATTTGCGAGGTGGATGATATCTGTATTTCTCCAGGGCAGAACGATTTCCCCATTTGTGGTTGGGTTGCACCGCTAGACGGAAGCCGCTTCCATCGCTCGCTAAGTAGCTACTACACGCAAAGACGGCCTCCCACCATGCTAGAGCGAGATTACATGCTAGCAAATCATGAAGATTCGTACTCACGATTTAAGGCGGTGTGCGTCCATCTCTATCAAAGCGGCCAACCGTGGCGCTAACTTAGCAGGTAACAACATCTCTTCGTTATACTTAGCGAAGGCGTTTTGATTTACGTACAGATTCTGCAACGAAAAGCCGAATCGACGGACGCGGAAGTAAACACCGCAACAACGGATCCCTGAACCTACGTCTACAGTACCACCGCCCGACCACGACCTGCGCGTATCAAAAACAATTCAACATTGATTACCGGCAGTTCACTCGATTTGACCCCGTCCCGACCTACGTATCAGCCTCGCTTAAGTCCGCCAAACATTCCGGATCTCAGAGTGCCTGCATGCTTAACTAAGAAGAGTCGCGTAGGGGTTTTGTGTGCCTAGGATAAGGTACGAGAACAGTTACAGACTGTTGTATCTCGGTTTCATCTATGGACGTCCGCTTCGCCTCACCGGCAGAGTCTATCTGTGCCAACGCAAGCTATCATGCCTCGAGGGGCACTCAACCGTTCCTTAAGTTAGCAGGGAACACCTGTTTCAAACCTTCGCCGCTCTGAAGTGCAATTGCGCAAATGTGTCCGGAAATGGTTAATCGCCGGTAGTTGTATTTAAGCTAAGCGAGCTTGAGGATTTTGTACTATGAATAGCTAGGGTCAGACTCGGCGGAAAATGGGGTTGTGGTAGCGGTGATGGGATGCACTGGCGCACGGAGCAAGACAACAGCGGTACCGAGAGGTCGCTGAGCGCAGACAACGAAACTGGTCGTCCAGCTTTTCTGTAGAAGAAGATTTGTGTGAGACGACGCGTGCCTTACCCACTGCCTCAAAGATCTGCACATGCAGTGATACAGAGAAGACTATGCTAGGACCTGCCTCATGTCGCTTCCATCGGCGGTGCCTACTGAGATCCGGAACGCCAGGAAAGTTTGATCAAGTAGTCTTGAGCGCATACTTAGATGGGAACAGATATCGAGATGCCGCCGGCAATGCGGCTCCTAAGGGAGTCGAGTCGGAACATCCTCGCCTTTCCCTTTACTGCAGCTGGCACTCCTTGCATGCGCGAGTTCGGCCTTGTCATTGTGAAAAGCAGGAGTTGAGAAAGGAGAAATCCTACTGGAAGGCACTTGGACGTCTCTACTTCACCACGGCTGAGGCCAGCCCAGTCACTTGCCCTTGAGATATCAATGGCTCGAACTGCACGGTCATCTTTCAGTAGACTTCATGGGGCCGAAAGTCGACAAATTTCCAGAGAGAGAGCGTGTGAAATAGTCCGCGCTTCGACAAAAGAATGTTGAGAGGCAAAGGAGGGCTAAATATAGAGGAAGGGACTATGGTGCATTGTCGAAGACAAAGTGAGTTTAACGCGTACACGTGACCGTTCAAGCGCTCGAGGACCTGTCCTGAGCTTGACCCCAAACTGGTATCTCCCAACTTTCTCCCACAACAATTAGAGCAGAAAGTCTTTCTCAATGGCACTTGTATCTTGGGATGATACTCCCTTGCAAACCCTTCTGGCAGCGGTCTTCCACAGGTGCTAGCTTGGCACATCACATGTTGCCAAGCGTTTACTGTACATACTTCAATGCGCGTATCCATGATTTGAACTTAAATCTACAAGTCTTTCACTGTGACTACTTGATCTCTACTCATGATCAGACAAACACCTTGTTGAAGAGAACTGCCAGAACACAGCAATGGGCAAGATAGCAAGAAAACATACAACAAAGAGAAGGAAAGGAGGCAGTGAGTTGTCTGGACTTTAGTCTTAAGATCAATTGCCAACAGAAGGAGCTCCTGGTAGTACATATGTTGCAGGCTTTTGGATAACAGTGCTTGCACAGTATTGTTGCAACCAACAGCAATGGTTCTGCGGATCTTCACTGATTTGCAAGCGCTGCCACACATGAAATACAAGATGGTGGTGTCAATCTTCCACACCCCAGCGTGCCAAACGTCTGGCATTGGACGGTTCCTGTGGTGAAGTGGTACATGGACGGACTCTATCCTATTTTTTCCCTTTTGTTTGTTTGTAGAATACTTGACAGTCTCTGATTCTCATTCGCACATGTGTTTCTTTTATTGTCATCATTTTCTGATTATTGTTTCGGGGTATGGCATCGACTGCGTCAACGCCGCATGGACACTCTCAGATATATAGACATTCTGTAGAGTAAATCCCCTTTTCCCATCTTGACCTCTTGTTGGTCTCTGGGAATAGGTGTGTCTGTTTGTACAATTGTGTTTACCTTCTTTAATCTCATCTTGTTGGTCTCTGGGAATAGTTCGTGTGTAGTTGGCCTCGTAGCCTGCACTGTCAACGTCCGGATTACAAGATCGCCCTCAATCTCTTAGATTTGTCAAGTCTTAGCTCCAGATCGCACCGTTGTTCACACACGTCAGCACAGTTCCGTGTGCTCAAGGGGTTTATCCCCATCTGTGCGTACAGCACAGTATAAAGAACTTGATGCACACATGCCAATTCTGAATTCCTTTTCTCCTCAAACACCCCTGGGATTATTGGAGGTCCAAGTGTGTGTGTAGCGCAGAGTACGATAGTACCAGCAGCGTACAGGTAGATAGCCTGTCAGACTCACACCAATAATAATCTTGAGGGACAGAGCTTAGGAGCGATACTAAGCAATGGAGGGCAAGAGGGAGCAAAAGGAATTATCATAAGAGCGAGCAAAGCGATCCTTATATACTAGATACATGAGGGAGTCATATAACCGTGTCTAGGAGGTGCTAAGTCCGCATCTGGGAGTCATGAGATGCTGGTATGCTAAAATACAGCAATGGTATGATGAGAGTGATGAGAATCACCTGTAAAGTACCTGTGATGGAGGAGATCTAATCTACTACTCTACAAGCAGGTAGGTATGCTTTCAACACTCCCCCTCGCTAAGTGCAGCGGTAGGTGCATGCAAGCGGAAAGAAAATTCAACAGGATAAGGTCCCATTAGTCTCTGTGTACCAAAATTGGTTGCCAGAGACTGTCATTACCAAAGTGGAACTTCAAGTATTCTGCACGTTAAGGTGTGCAACGAGTGGACAACTTGTATATAACCATGATCCAGATAAGTCTCTGGAGCACGTAAACTAATACGCGCGGTCCCATCAGCGCCAATGGTAGCATTGACGGACAGGTGTGCAGCACAAACATGCGCACAAGAGGTTTCAGCAAAGAATACTAAGAAGCAGGAGCACAACATGGTGTGCAGCACCGCCAACTGGTAAGAAATTAGGAACAATGATAAAGAATGTTCACTTTTAACGACTGCGTGCAAGTGGGAGCGACACAAAGGTACGCAACACCACAAATTAGTTGCAACAGCATAAGCCAAGTCCAGTTGTCCAGGAACAGTGCTGAGACGTTCACCAGATGAAGAGTTGCGTGCAAAGGTTACCAATGCGACAGCATGAACCGAAGTTCATTGGTGGGTCCAGGAAAAAGATAAACCTGTTCACCGGGAGGTTGCGTGCAATGCAAAAGCATGCGACAGCGTAAACAGAAGTCCAGTAAAATGTAGGGACAACTGCCGAAGGAGGGGAATCCACGTTGACAACACAGGTGTAGTGACTGGACCAAAAGTCCGTGCTAGGCGGCAATTCTAAGTACCAAACAATGCCAGAATGGCGTTCAGGTGCAAAGACTTGTCAAGTCCAACAGAACATTGACTGGATATGCGCGCTCAAAGAGTGAAGTATTCGCAGATGACCCTTACAACTTCGTAAGTAGCGCGCTTGGTTTAAAGACAGCGGCTTAGACTGTCTGAGGAGAGAGGTATGTCAACGACAATACCGGGATAAGTGGGATAGAACAAGCCGTCCTCAGCGGTACTTTTGGCGGGAATACTGGCAGGAAGCTGGCGAATGCGGAAAGCTGCAGCACAATCTGGAGCAGAGGCTCAACAGATATAGGGATAAACAGAGATCTAGGATACTGGTTGTAGGCTGGAGCCAACTACACGCAGCTAATCCCAAAGACCAAG